>JAYESA010000001.1:65998641-66001309 GCA_036927795.1 Iris macrosiphon
TCAGGAGTAATTTTCGGGTTGGTAGCCGGGATCACTAGGACCTCGGTTGTATTTATTAGCTTTTGGTACCAGATTTGTCCCCGACTTTTTGGTTTGAGACTTGTATTATATTTGATTCAGGATATTGTTGTTATTATTATTATTATTGTTGTTGTCCTTAGTAGTAGTTGTTGTTTTAGACTTTGTAGTTGTTAGACTTTCTTGTTATCTTATCGTGCTTAGATCGTGATTGAGTACTTGTGTTATCTTTATCATATTGTTCCTACGTTTGGAGTTGAGATCTTGACAGGTACTTTTATTAATGTGTAAGATTGTTAGCTAGATAGTAGACCTGGACAGTGTTCTACCGCCGATGCTGCGGTATAGGCTGGACGTACCCACGACTCATGTCCAATTTTTTGAGTGCGGGTCGTGACATATTTTTGGTGGCGGCCCACGCAGGTCTCGAACCTGTGCAATTAGTACGATATCATGGTAGTACAACGATTTAGGTGTACTGCTGCGAGCCTGCTCTAGGATTTAGGATCTAGGATGAGAGTGTACTCAATCACGACTAGGACCCTTCCTGATCTTTTGCTATCTCTAATTATTCTAAAATTTTTTTCTTTTGAAATATTACTGTCCTTCCTTGATGATATCGTATCTTGCGCCGTATTGACTTCTTTTGATCTGTGTTCAGGATGCCTCCGAAGACACGATCCCATCGTACCGTTCCAGCAGTTGCCACCAAGAGATCTGCTATCTCTCGTCCTGCTCGACTTCAGGCAGCTGCTACCGCTCCACTCACCACTCCAGCGGTTGAGGGAGCATCTGCTTCTCTCGGGGATCCTCCTCCACCTTGGGATTCCAACTCCGAAGAGGTAAACCCTAATTTTTCCCCTTGTGATTACTCTAATATAGTATAATTAGTAGTTTAGAACCTTCCTAGAGCTTAGGGTTACCCAAAGGAGGAAGTTGGAGCTTGTTTGGATGTGTTTGGAGAATTTGACATTAGATTTTGTGTCAATTTTGGGTGCAATCCAGGATTGGCCCAATTTTGTGTGTTGCCCTAGGTTAGACGGACCTAGGTAGACGTGCTTGGATGTCTTAAGGGTAAGTACGTGTCCCGGTTCGGACACGTGAGGTCGTGTCGTAGAGATTTGGCCATTTCGGGCGATTTGGGAGTTTTTTGTCGTCATGGGTTCCACGTGCATGTCAAATTTTGCCATAGACCTAGAATCGAAGAGTTAGCATTTTTGTGAGGTTCAAGACATCAATTAGAACTCGTTGTTAAATTTTAGGTCGATTCCGAGTAGGTTTGGTATACGTTTCATGAGGTATCGCGAGCCGCACACCAAGTGTTCGTCGAAACGACCAAATAGCCATTTCGACTTGGTTTCTAGGTTTCGGGTTTGTGCACGGGTTGGTTTAGCCTCGGGGAGTGTGTATTAGAGTTTTCGGGTTTATATTTATATATATATATATTTATAGGATTATGGGTGCATATGGGTGAGTGTGCGTGTAGGCGGTTGTGTGTGTGTTTGAGTGTGGTTGTGTGAGTGTATATATATATATATATATATATATATATATATATATATATATATATATATATATATATATATATATGTAAGTGTATATATATATGTGTGTTTATATGTGTATGGGTAGTGTGTATGTGTAGGTGTTGGTGTGTGTGTTGGTGTTTGTTATAGTGTGAGTGTGTAGTGTGTGTGTGTGTATGTATATATATATATATATATATATATATATATATATATATATATATATATATGTATGTGTGAGCCTATATTAATATATATATATATATATATATATATATATATATATATATATATATATATATATATGTATAGGTGTTGGTGTATATATATATATGTATATGAGATATATATATATATATATATATATATATATGTGTGTGTGTGTGTGTGTGTGAGAGTGTATTTATATATATATATATATATATATATATATATATATATATATGTGTGTGTGTGTGTGGGAGTGTGTATATATTTATATATATGTGTGTGTGTGTGTGTGTGTGTGTGTGTGTGTATGTTGCTTGAGAGAGTGAGTGAGTGATAGGTGAGTGAGTAGAGTGAGATAGAGAGATCGAGAGATAGTGAGATAGAGAGATAGGGAGAGGAAGAGGGAGAGTGAGATAGAGTGAGGAAGAGGAAGAAGTCGTAGCAGAGCAGCAGCAGCAGCAAAGTGGCTGCAGCAAAGCAGCTAAAGGCTGCTGCAGCAGCAGCAGCAGCAGTTCATAGTAGCAGCAACAACATTTAGGAGCAGCAGCAGCAGCAGCAGTTCATAGTAGCAGCAACAACATTTAGGAGCAGCAGCAGCAGCGGTTGAGATAGAGAGAGAGAGAGGTGTATATATATATATATATATATATATATATATATATGGATTACATAGATAGATAGTTAGATATGCATATATAGGTATAGCTAGCTAGCTAGATAGTGAGATGCGGAGAGAAGGGTAAGGTATCTCAATACATTGAGATATCAAGGTATTGAAGGTAATGGGTATCGTAGATAAGATCGAGGTATTGCCTATACTAGGTTATGTATATATATATATATTGATGTTATATATATAGTAGCATATAGTAGTATATATAAATATATATATAGATAGTTAGCTAGTTAGTTAG